>JARHVA010003014.1:2197500-2220211 GCA_037957365.1 Torreya grandis
TTTTATAAGTAGTATTGGGAGAGTTAGTGGCTTATAACCATATCTTGAGGAGTATTCTACTATGATGTCATTGAAGCTCAATAGGAGTCATTAGGAGTTATTAATTGAGAATATTTATGTCTTCATATAACCATTTGAGACATTTAACCTACAACATCTCATGAAAATATCCACTTGGGCTAAGAGGAATACTAAAGCATTGACAAGTCCACCCTAAACTAAGTATTTGTATCCCTACACTTTTTGATTTTATTTATTTAGTAGATTTGATATTTCTTGGTTTTTATTTTAATGTGTTAGTATGTAACCTTGTTTAAGATTTATCTATACTCATTAAGTTGGTGTAAACATAGGAGTTCTTAGATTTTACATAAATCACTTTAGGTTGAATAGAATCCCATTTTTTTGACCATTTAACCTAGTTTATTTACATCCATTCTAGCCCATCTTTTAGCTTAGTTTGTACCCATTTACAACCATATTTTACAATCATTTACTTTTATTTTGGTCGAAAGAGAGTTACATCCTTATGTCATAGGATTAGGTTTTTGAACCCTTTCCTCTTGATATTCAATTATTAGGTTACCCTCTAATATATCTACATAAATCATAGGTCTTTACCCAATATTCCAAGTATCATAGGCTCTATTTGATTGAACTTATTCTAGTGTTAGTCTATTGAGATAAATAGGATAGTTGTAGGTCATCCTAGCCCATGCATACACTTCAGTGAAATTGACATGAATGTTAACCTTATTTTGGTTGGATCATGTTTTCCAAATCATCAACCTCAATATATCGGCCAACCCAATACAATTTTTTTACGTGTCAAAATTATCAAACAACAACATACTATTTTGTGTTTTTTCTAGAATGTATCAACTAACCCAATAAATATTTATGTGTTTACAACTTTATCTACCAACTATATATACTTTTATGTTTGATTTTAATTTTATTAGTTTTAATTGTATAGGGTTTCCTGATGTCATTATGTTTACATGTTTAAATTTATTTCATGCTACAAGTTTAGATTTTGTCATATAATATTTTCGATCCTTATTTTTATTTTGTTTGGATTTACTATAAGTTGTGTTCCATTATTTTTAAAACTAAATAATAGCTATTTTTCTAGGCCAAGAAATTGTTAATTTTACCTATGTCATGGTGTGAGAAGTACTTCCCCAATACTCAAGTCAATAGACCTCACTATACACAAAATTTAATTTCCATGTACTTTAAAATAAATTTTAAAAACTTAGGGATTCCATATTTTACAAACTTATGATCCAACCATCAATTTGATCTGTAGTGCATGAATAAATAGTTATCCCTAGGAAGTTACTCTTAATATACCTCAAATAAGGGATAATGTGTCCATCGGTATACTAGAATCATTCATGGTTAGTTACATCGTTACCATATTAACTATTTTTTATTACTATCAATATATCTAAGATCCTAAAAATTAATTAAATCCTTTATTAATTTACCCTCCCTATCTTGATTTTCATAAATAGCTATGTTAACTTTCATCTTGTTTATATTAAAGATTATTTTAGCCAATCAAATACCATTTTGTGATGATTCTATGAAGTACATTAGCCAACTCAATATAGTTTTATCCTATTTTTTGAATAGGAATTTGGGAAACTCAACATATAAGTTCTACATTTTCCTCTTCATCCACTATGCCTAGTATCAATACTAACATGGTGAGTCTTACCTTTAGTGGTTCAAACTATAGTACCCACATTAATATAAACATTAGTACGATGTCTATCATATCCCAAAAACATATGAAGCTTGACCCTCTAATAAAAGTGTTTTTGATCCTAAAAAAATCATATTACAATCCATGAGCCAAATGTCTAATTTTCAAACCAATAGTAATTCCTAGATGATGTAAATATAAAATCAAATTTTAATACTATAAAATAACCTTAAATTATTTATTGAGGAGTGCCAAATCTAGATTATCCCCAACTCCCTTAGATATGCTCATGATAATCTCATTATGAAACCACCATATGATAATAAAGATATTAAAGACCTTGAAAATGAAATACTAGCCTTTTAAATTAAAAACATAGCCTTAGGTGGAATCACTCATTGAATCACCTAAAATGGATCCATTGATCCCACTTTTTATATAAAAGCTTTTGGAAATATCTATAAATAATAGATTAAGCTGAATAAATTTATGGTTACTCAACTATTATCCAAAATATTCTCTAGTGATTCTTTATATTGGTAAAAAAATCTCATTTCTAACTCCATATAGGGTTTAGAGGACTTAGTTAACACATTGGTTCAATAATTTGAATCCAATGATCTACCTAAAACCAAATTATCTCATTTCACTAGTTTTAAGAAAGTAAGGAGACTACCCAATATTTCATCAAGCATTGGTAAGCCTTAGCTAAAAAAGTTTAGTATAACATGTTAGAAGATAACCTCTTACATTTGTTTAGATCTTCATCCAAAACATTAGTAAAGTGTTATAATTCTCTCTAAAAAAAATGGAATAAGCCATTTATCAAGGTAAATGCCAAGAGTTTCTCATAATAAAATTATATCCATCCATATCTAAGTCTAGAACTCATATACTTATGAAGTATAAAAATAAAAAATGTTGTTGATGATGGTGTCTCAGACACATATGAGTCCATTATAACTATAAATTCTAATCTAAAAATAATATTTTATGAAGTGGCCCTTTCCAAACCTATCAAAAAAAGTCCCTTCTATCCTCTTACTTCCTCTTCACAAGTCAATAATTGTGAGATCATCACCCTCTTTCCATAGATGATATTGGGAAACATCTTCCTAAACCCTCACCTAGAGGTTTTGATACTTCCTAAACTAGTGCCAATTGGTATGATCCTCAAAACTATTACTCATTCCATGAAAATTGGGGACACACCCATGAGACTCGTAAAAAAATTAAGCACCTTGATTTTGAATTCCTACTTTGTTCAAACTTTTATCATGAATCTATGATCTAAAAAAAACATCAAGCTTATGATAAGGTATTCAAATATCATGAATCCAAAGTCAATAATGATTAAATTCACCAAGATAAAAATTACATTACTATATACTCTAATCCACTTCCTAACCATAATCAAAATAAAAAACCAAACAACTAAAATCAACCTCTAACCATCGATATTGTTAAAACCATGGTTAATCCACAATTATTTGATGATGCATAAAACTTGGTTAATATAAAAAATATCAATACCATAATGTATTATATTTATCCTTATCATAATCATACTTATAAACCTTATCATAATTATATAACAATTGATTATAAACCTCTTATCCTTTTGTAGATATAGAATATGACAAAATTATAATTGTTATTTATTTAGATAGTTTAACTACACTAACCAACATAATTAAGTTTTATTACATCACAATTTTAGTATCCAATGTGGTGAAATTACCTACATTTGAAACTTCATCAATTATCCTGATGCATTATGCTCCATCATCAACCTTTATTCTAATTGTGATGGCCAAAATATAGTACAATCTGTAGTTCTACAACTGGGAGAAAATATACCACCCAAGATAATATAGTCTCCACACTTTAACAATTTATTTAAAAATGTACATACCATATTAATAGATTATATTAAAACCCCAAATTTTCATGTTATTATATCCACTAGGATGATACAATTAGATTTTGATGTATTTATGTAACCAACAAGATATTCCAGACTAATACTTTTGTCTCAACCTACCTCAAATGTCCCAATAAGGTTGACACAAAATGAATTATTTCTTAATTATATTTAGTATATATCCACTCATTATAAATATATATACTTAATAATTCCATACTTTTTTCTCAATCCTATCTAGTTCACCTTAGATCAAATAATGAGACCCCATAGTAGAACTTTCTAGGTTGCCTTGTCAAATTCCACTCTTTGAGATCATTAGGACTTGTATATGTATGAGAAATATATTAATACATATATTATATTATAGGAACATTCATCAACCAAAATCTATTTTAAAATAAAATATGTTACTATTATAGCTCAAATTTGCACCCTTGAGAGGGTGATTCAAGCACTCTAAATTAGGTTATATAATGGGATTAATCCTAGGCTGTGGGTGACCTCTAAGTGGACTAAACCTTTAGCTTATAGGGTTATCTCCCCTTGATGTGTCAATTAGGATCACAACTCTACAATAATAGATTACAATGGAAAATAGAGAAGTACAACATGAAATAAAACTAAGGAGGTGATATACCAAACTGATTGAACATTAACAATAAATTTCATGTGCACATGTAAACCATGAGACTAATTCGAACATACACTAATCCTAATCTAAGTCTCCTACACCAGTATTTCATGTAGATGTTTTGAAAGATGTTTAGTTTATGAGGACTAAGCAATAGGACCAAAATAATAGTAATGAATATATAACCACACTCAACCCTTACACTTCACTTAAACACTTCACATGACCTATAAGAGAATATTTCAAACTACATATAGGTATTAGAATTGGAAAACATATCAAGGAAGACTAAGAAAATGACTTAACAAGATCAACTATCCATCTATACACACTAAGTATAGTTATATAAGGAGGTAAAACTAGTAGTATTCATTGATCTAAGTCATACAAATGAGGAGGACTTCTCCATACTTAAGTGGAGGATCCTTTACAAATAAAAATAAGGTTGTAAATATAGATAAAATGAGAGAGAGAGAGAGAGTGAGAAAGAAAATGTTGGAGAGACTTATGATAAGTGTCATCTCAAAAGGATCAAGCTAAAAACAAGAAGAACCAATAGGTAGGTAGTTATGAAGTGTTTTATAAACATGTGTGTTCTTTATTTGGTCATTTTCCTCATGAGGGATGAACTAGAGTAACTCTTGACCTTCTTGATGACTCATCCACCTCATTATGCAATTATATATTCTTATTTCTAGGATTTAAAAATCTTGTTTTGACACTAACCATTTGAATGATGTGAAAACTTAAAATGACCCTAAAAAAAGGTTGAGGGATATGTTTAGAGGTTTCTACTACATCATAGTCCATGATGTAAGTTTCAAAATAGCTCAAACCTTATTGTTCTAAACATTCTATGTAATAATTTTACTCTCTTACTAGCACCTTGAAATTTCCTTCTTCATACAAAATTTTTGGATTACTACCAAGGTTAAATGAATGGATTTTTAGGCTTGATAAGGCATAAAAAATCCAAGGTACCCTCCATAATGAATTTCACATGTTCATATACTCAAGAACATTAATTTTACCTCAAATCTCTATAAAAATATAACATTTAATGAGTCATTATAGGTGATAGTACCAATAAAAAACATGTTGAGGCCATTTTGTGAGTGTAAAATGTGTTTTAGGTTTTTAAAATGGAAAATAAATACATTTGGAGCACTTGGAATGACAATATTCTCCATTGGGTCATTAGCTAGGTTTTAGAAGGGTTTTAGGTACTTGAGTTATTAAAGATTGTTTATAGTGTTGAATCCATCAAAATATGAAATAATGGAATTTATTTGGACTATTGGCACCATATTAAAACCTCCAATTTCTTTCATTTAAACCCTCCTTTAAGTACTAAATATAAAACCATACCTTATTGAGTTCTTCATAAGGTGAAAAAATGGTTTTGAGTGGTTAGTCCTCTTATAAATTATTCATACCATATAGGATTCTTGAAAAACTATAAATACCAAAATATTAGAGTATTATACCCTATTTAAAAAATCCAAACACTATTTCTACCCATGTATTTTCTCAATGAAGCTATAAGCCTCCAAAAGTAGCTTCTTAGATGGACAGGGATGTTTATGAAGACCGAAGAAAAGTTTTAGGTCTAGAAATCTCCACAATGCATTTTTATGGTTTTAAATTACTTAAAATGATATAAAAAACCTCCTATAAGGTTATATAATACTTTAAAAATCATCTTGGCCATTTAAATAGCCTAAAACATGTTATGTCCCCTCATGAGGGTTTATAAGTAGCTTCCTAGTTATAACCCTATTACCTATTCTAAGGTCTAATTATTCATTCCAATTGAATATAATGAATATTTAAATACAATTTATTATATAATATACTAAAAAAAGTCTTATACAAATGTTAATAATGCCTCCTTTTCATATTTTGCTTATAACAAGCCTACACGTATATTTTTAGGACTATAGCCTCTTCAACCCTAAGAGAACTCTACCTGAATGTTTTATCCTCATTATCAAGAGTCTAAACGTTTATACCATGTTATATATCATTTAATTTCATGACTACAAACATATTTCCATCTCATATCCAAAACACATGGTACATTCTCATATGGGCAAGCCTACAAGGGATGATTTGAGTTTCTTATGTGTTGGGTCTTGAAATTAGGTTCTTGAGTATGTCCTAGTCTTCCTATTTTATTTATTAAATATAAACTCATTAATAATATTATACATACCATTTTTAATACCTATTGAAATACCAAAAATAGTACATAGTCATTTTTATCTTCATTTTACACACATATTGAGTATGTGTAGGAATATTAGGTCTCTTGAGCCTAGTTATTTATAGACTACATATATTAGATGATTTTATCCTTATTAATAATTAATATTTGAATTAAATAACTATTTAATGATAATAATTATATTTATTTTCCCATTTTAGTACTCCATTATCATTACAATTATATCTTTCCTCAAATTTTCCCAAGACAAGACTATAGGTATTTACATTAGGCCTAGTTCTTGACAAGATTTGAGATGGAAATATATTTATCCTAAAAATAAATGAATTAATGAGATAAATTTTAATAAATTTAATTGTATATAACACTAATTAAATGATAATCCAATCCCATATTGGTTTCTCTAAACTGGAAGACCTAGTCAACATTGTTCTCATAGACTTTAAAAGCCTAGAATGCTCTTTTGGCAAAATGTAATATGCTCAAGATACTATGTTAACATAGGATTTTAACATTACCATAAAAATAATTCCACACATTATAAATATTTTTTAACATTCAAACATTATTTTTTCATACATAATTCATGCATTCTCTATCCATATTTTATCATAGGCTTGTTGGTTCATATGAACATAGTTTGACCATTTTGAATATTTTATTTGATTCTAGTAACATATTAAAACTATTTATTTTTTATAGGATATATTTAAAGTTTTTATAAACATATAAAACTTTATCATAATCAGAAAGTATCATATTTTACTTTAGTTTACTTCAACCTAGTGTTAGGCATGTAGATGTCATTATAAGCCCCACACACCTCCCTCTTCTAGATCATAACTAAGTTTGTATCCATGGGTGGTAAATTAAATTTGAAATAGGATTTAGTTACTTAAATAATTCCACAATAAATATTTAATTACATTGGAAACATTTGTTTTATCTCCATGACCTTAATATGGTCTGCCTTAGACTGTCACCTACAACATCTCCTTTGAATGCATGATCTCTTCTCTCACTTCACTATTATATTTAATTTTATGTTTTTAATAGTTTAATTAGGATTTAAATATAGTTTATAATCTATTATATGTTTATTATATCTCACTTGAATTCAAACCAATTTTTAAAATGAAGAAAACCTACCTAGAGTTCTTTGAAACATGCACATAACTTACTGAAACTAGAGATTTAACATCATATAGACTTGTATGTGATAACCATATGTTGGGAATGGTGTGAAATGGTGAATTAAATCATGAATATCTTTATACAATCATCCATATTCAACTATGAGTTTGCAAATGCTTTGAAACTGTTGGAAACTAAGCCCATTTGGAAGAGGGGGCATTTTGACTACTTGAACTCTTAACAATTATTAATTAAGGAGGAGAAATTAATTTGAAAATATGGCCATATATTTAAATTTAATTAATACCCATATTAAACCCTAATAAAATTCCTTATAACACTCTCTCTATCTTCTTCAAACCAAGTGAAAATCATTAAGTGTTTTGGGGATGACAATGAAGTCGATAGGAAATAAAATAAGGTTTTTTGATTTTATGAGACCTGTAGCTCATCCAAATAGTTTATTTTATTTTTAGGGACATGGAGGATGCCTTTAAAGTGCCAAAAATTAACCTCACTCTTAAAACCTTTAATAACCCTCTATTTTTTTGCCTTGATAACTATCATCTTCTTGCTTAAAGACCCTATGGAGTAGCATAAATAGAATATTCCATGATTTTATGATTGTGACAAATCTATAAAAAACATTTTAAAATTATTTAAATACTATTCCTTATGATACTCCCTTTTAAACATTATAAAATAATCAATAAACACCTAAGAAAGGTTAATAACATTAGAGAGGAATATTGACACATTTATGATAGTTATACATACTTGGAGGGTTGTGAGATGATCATGACATGTGTTGAATGACTAAAAAATTTCCTATAAAACATTAACTCCTTTTTAAATAGCTTGAATAGGTCATGACATGAATAGACTACACAAGACCAACATAGGTGATTACCTTAAACTTGTCAAAAATACCTTAAAATAGGCTAAACTTGCCTAAGACATACAATTATACCCATTAGAAAGGGAGACCTAGTTAAAAATAATTTATTTTGATTAGTCCCACCTATAGGAACCAAAATTGGATAACATCTTTGACGACCTCCTAGAATTGCATGCTTGTTATGCTTATTACACTAGTTTCCTAGTCCATCCATTAGGTATGGAGCCATCTCTCACTCAAACTTAGACCTAAATTGAATTTGACACATAACTAAATATTCCTTGAAATAACTAAGACAATTTAATACCTCTAAGACAACAAAACAAAAAACAAACACACCAAAATGAGACACACATAAAATAGCAAAACAAAAGACATTACATTACAAAGCACTTAGGGGAATAAATCATAAGCAATCTATTATACACAATTAACCTCAACATATCTTCTTCCTCAAAGATTAAATGGAAATATCTTGAGATCACCATACCCCCATGAAATTAGATTCTCATATGCTGAGTGAATTATAATTAGGTATTTCTCATGGAGTGAAAGCTTCCACCTACATTTAAAAATGTTAAGATACTCATCGTCTCCTTGACTAGCAACTGGAGCTTCTTGTTTCATTCCCTTATTCATGAGTTGAATATATGAGTGAATATAAATTCATAATCATCCTAAGATTGGTTGATTAGCATAATTTTTTTTATCTCTATCTCATTAATAGGTTGATCTTGATCAAACTGAGATAAATTTTGTGGCATGGTTATAGGGTTGGCTTCAAGGACAAATGCATCTTTATTTTTGAGATATTTAGGCCAATGGAGATCAATTTAATTTTAAAAGAGTGAAAAAAATATACAAACTAATTGATAGGTTGAAAAAATTCCTTAATAACATCGATAAGTCAACATTAATTAGAATTACCTCTTGGAATGTTAGAATTAGAGAATCAACTCTTTCTTGCATATTGAAATACTTTCCAAAGCTAGCTTATTTATTTTTTATCAACTTATACCCTCCCTAAGAATATTAAAGCTTTATCCAATTAACTCAAACAAGTCTTCAAACTTCCTTTCATTATCTTGTATATCTATTAGGTCCTATTGTAGTAAATCAAACTCCTCTTTGCTTTAAGGGAGAGGCTCATCATCTTGAGGGAAGAAAATAGGTTCAAATTATAAATTTTCCTTCTTAAATTCCTCATACTTGGTTTCCATCTCACTCACTTATATATGGTCATATTAAACCTTCTCATTAACATCAAACCTATGAAATATGACTGATCTATTTGGTCATTGATATCACTTTGAAAACTTGCCTATGATTCAAACATTGCCAAATCATCAGGTATTTATTTCTCCTCATATCTAAAACTTTATTTTCATCCTTCTTCACCAAGTGGTGTTCCAATGATAACTTCTTCACCATATAAATTTAAATTATCCTCTTTATAGCCTTATTGGAAGTGATATACAATTATAATTTGACTTTCTTCCTCAAGGAGGGACTACTCAACCTCACACACAAGTTTTGAGATCTCATGGTCAATGATATTATCACTCTCTTCCATATATTCATCAATGAATCCTTCAAACCTTGAAATGATTTAGTTTTCAATTTTCTCCACAAAGACTGCCTTCTTCATTTGAATACTCTTTTGAATTGATTTCCAAGATAGGAAAGTCTTAGGTTCCTCAATAAGGATTTATTTTTTGCCTTGGATTCCTTCTTGAATTTACTTCCAATATGGGAAGGATTTAAGATCTTGAGGAGGGATGGGTGGGTTTTAAATAAGCTCAAGTTCTTCTTTGGTCTCAATTCCTAAATCTAAACTTGTTCCACTTTCTTTATCCCATGACTTCACCACTTTATTCTAAATTGGAATCTGTAGGGTATTTTTGGGGAGTTCATGAAAAAGGGGAATGGAGTTTCGTGCCAAGATAGCCTCATTATTTTCCATCCAAGTTAAAATCAAACACTCTAATTTTAATTTATCTTGATCCTCAACCCTCTTAACAATACTTCTTTCCTCTTTGGGATATTCTCTTGGATTGAATTCTAGATGGGAAGGATTGAGGAATATTTGAAGGATATGGGATGTTTTGGAAATCACTTGATTTAGACTTTTGAGAGAGAATAGGTGGAGAAAAATAAAGATAAGATGGATTATAAGAAAGCACATGAGGTTGATGGATATGAAATTACCACCCTTAATGAACCATTAACTTATCTTATATGCATTGAATTAGGCCATCTATGTCCAACATGTCACTAGTGAGTCCTTATTGGTTATTCCTCACAATAGGTGCCCATTATCTCTTAATCAATTGTAATGAGTCTCTCACATGCTGAATGAGATGACTAGAAGAACTTAGACCATATTCAATTTGTCTATCAAGATCTATCATATGTATCTCATATCCCAAGAGAGTTTTATTGAAGCTTGAGATATACTAATTGGAAATGAGACAATGTTGGCTAGGAGTAACAGGGTCTTGAATGGGTTGATTTTAAGGATGAATAGGTTGCCAAGGAAGTGGAGCTGAGGTGACAAGTGGCATATAGGATTGATGAAAATCTTGGTAAGGTTGTTAAGGAAAATAATAAGGAGATACTCTTGATATTAAGGTTGGTATGGCTCAATATATTACTAATAGGGGTCAACCAACTAATCATAGGGACTAACATAAATAAGACATAGCTCAACATGGGACTGATAATGACCAACAAGTTGTTGATAAGATTCACAAACTTGAGTGAAACATAAATCAACCCAAAACTTAGCCATGAAACTTCATGAGGAAGATAAATTTTTTTTACTTGGTTGTAAGAATACTTGGGCTGCTAAGACCCACTAATTGTGCTTAGAATCACTATTAGTGTTTTTCTCTCATGCTTCCAAAGGTTGATGCATTAAAGAGCACACCAATTACTTCTTAGTGGATGAAGTCTCTTATCGCAATAGGAATGATAGAACTATTATAGCTCAAATTTGAACCCTTGAGAGGGTAGTTTAAGCCCTCTAAATTGATCTATACAATGGGATTAGTCTTAAGTTCTTAGTGACCTCTAAGTGGACTAAACATCTAGATTATAGTGATATCTCCCCTTTATGTATTAATTATGCTCTTAATTATACATTATTATCTTGAAAGGGAGAAGGGAGAAGAATAACATGAAAAAAAATAACCAAGGAGGTGATACATCAAACTAACATATCACTACCAACCAATTACATGTGCACATGTATACCATGAGACTAATCAAAACATACACTACTCCTAATCTATGTCTCTTACATCAATATTTAATGTGGAGGTTAACCTTGAAATTCACTTGGACACTTCTCATGACCTAGAAGAGAAGCTTTAAAACTACATATATGTGTTAGAATAGGACAACATATCAAGTAAGACTAAATAAATCACTTAACAAGATTAGTTATCCATGCATACACACTAAGTATAGTCATAAAAGGAGGTCAATCTAGTATTATTCATTTATCTAAGGCATAAAAATGCACAAAGTTTCACCATGCTCAGGTGAAAGATATCCCTTAGAAAGCTAAACAAGGTTGTATATATAGAAGAGAGTGAGAAAGAGAATGTTAAAGAGACTTATGACAAGTATCATCTCAAAAGGAGCAAGCCACAAGAAATAGGAATTTATAATTAGTAAGTTATGAATTTTTCTATCAACATGTGTGTTCTTAATCTGATATTTTTCTTCATGCAGGGTGGCCTAGAGTAACTCCTGACCATATTGATGACTCATCCACCTCATTATGCAATTATTTATTCTTATTTCTAATGAGTAGTTACAATTATTGTTTTGACACTTACCATTTGAATGAATATGAAAACATAAATTGACCTTTAAAAAAGGTTGAGGGATATGTTTAGAGGTCTCTACTCCATCCTAGTCCATGAAATAGGCTTTAAAAGAACTCAAACCTTGTTTTTATTAACATTCTAGGTAACCATGTCACTCTCTTATTAGCACCTTCAAATTTCCTTCTTGGTACAAACCTATAGGATCACTACCAAGGGTATATTAATGGGTTTATAGGATTAATAAGGCATGAAAAAATTCAAGGTACCCTCCCCAATGAATTTCACATGTTCATATACTCAAAACCCCTACTTTTAGTTCAAATACCTATAAAAATACATCATTTAATGAGTATTTATAGGCACTAATACCAAAAACATGCATGATGAGGAAATTTTGTGAGTTTATAATGTGTTTAAGGTGTTTCCAATGTAAAATACATACATTTGGACATCTTGGAAGGTCAGTATAATCCATTGGGACATTAGCTAGGTTTTAAAAGGGTCTTACGTACTTGAGTTGTTAACGATTATTCATAGAGTTGAATCCCTCAAACTATGAGATAATGTCACTAATTTTGAGTAGGGGAACCATATGAACACCTAAAATATCTATTTTCTTCCAAGAAAAACTTCCTTCAAGTACTAAGCATAAAACCATACCTCTTTGAGTTCTTGACAAGGTGAAAAAAGGATTTTGGGTGGTCTCTCCTCTTACCAATTATTCATATTGTATAGTTTAACACCACCTAACACATAAAATAAGACAAAATTAGATTATTATACCCAATTTAACACCTAAAAACACCATTTACACCCATGTATTTTCTCAATGAATCTCTAAGCCTCCAAAATTAGCTTCTTACATGGGCATACTTGTTTATGAAGACCGAAGAAGGTTTTTAGGCCTATAAACCTCCAAAATGAGTTTTCATGGTTGGAAACACCATAAAAATATTTTAAACACATCTTATAATGTTATCTATCACCTTTTTGAAGTATCTTTGACCTTCAAATATTGTAAAACATGTTTTGTCCCATCTAGAGGGTTTGCAAGTAGCTTCTTGATTATAACCCTATTAACCTATTCTGAGGTCTAATTACTCATTCCAATTGTGTATAATGAATATATAAAGACTCTTTAGTTTTTAATATACTAAAAATTATTCTACCAATGTAAATAATGCATCTTTTTCACATTTTTCTTATAACATGCATGTAGGTATCTTTTTGGGACTATAGCCCATTCAAATTTGAGAGAGCTCTACTTGAGTGTTTTATCCTCATCCTAAAGATTATAAATTTTTTTACCATGTTACATATCAATTAATTCCACAACTCAAAACATATTTTCATCTCATATCAAAAGCACATGGTATATTCTCATATGGGCAAGCATGTAGGCGATGATTTGAGTGTCTTAAGTGTTGGGTCTTGAATTTGGGTTATTAAGTAAGTCCTATTATTCATATCATTTTTAATAAATATAAAATAGTTTATAATCTTATATATATCCTTTAAAAACCTCTAGACATACCTCAAACACTACATAGTCAAGTTTCTCTTCATTTTACACACCCAGGCCTGTGTATGCATACTCGGTATCTTGAGCCTAGTTATTGATATACTACATTTATTAGATGATTTAATAATAATGAATCAGTAATATTTTCCTTAAATATTTATATCATGATCATCATTATATTTTTTCACCCCTTTTATTACTCCATTATCATTACAAGTATATATTTCCTCAAACCTGCCCATGATAAGATTTTAGGTGTTTACATTAGCCCTAGTTCTTGATAAGATCTGAGATGGAACTCTTTTTAATAAAACAATAATTGAATTAATGATATAAATTTTATTAAATATACATGTATTTACCAAAATTTAAATGATAAACTAATCCCATATTGGTTTCTCTATGTTGGAAGACCTAGTCACCATTGTTCTCATAGACTTCAAAAGCCTAGAATGCTCTTTCATCAAAATGTAATGTGCTAAAGATCATATATAAATAAAGTATTTTAAAATTATCCTTAAAATATTTTAAAACCATTTTCACCATTTTTAACCTTTATACATTCAAATTGCATGCATGATTGATGCATTCTCTATCCATCTTTTGATACATGCCTATAGGTTCATATGGACATAGTTTGACCATTTTGAGTATATTATTTGATTTTCATAACATATTGACATTATTTATTTTTTATATGATATATTTAAACATTTTAAAACACTATAAAACTTTCACATCATAAAAAATAAACATGTTTTACTTTAGTTTACTTCAACCTAGTATCATGGCTCTAGATGATCATTGTAAACCATAAACACCTCCATTTTCTAGCTCATAATTAAGTTTGTATCCTTGGAAGGTAAATTAAAGTTAAAATAAGAGTGAGATAATTATATAATAACACATTCTATATTCATTACATTGAATTTTTTTGTTTTATCTACATGACCTCAACATAGTTTGCATAGAATGTCAACTACAACATCTCCTTTGAATGCATGATCTCGTCTCTCACTTCATTGTTATATCTCATTTTATGTTTGTAATAGTTTAAAGAGTATTTTAAGAGAGGTTATATGTTAGTATAATTTTTTAGTTGTCACTTGTAGTGAAACCAACATTAAAAATGAAGAAAACCTATCTGGAATTCCTAGAAACATGCCCATAACATACTCAAACTAGAGATTTAACATCATGTAGACCTAAACATGATAAATATAAATTAGGAATGCTATGAGAGGGTTAATTTAATAATTAATAATCTAATAAAAACAACAATATTCAACTATGAGTTTGAACATGTTCTAAAACTATTGGAAACCAAGCCCATGTGGAAAGAGGGGGTATTTTGAATGCCTAAACTCTTAATGATTATTCTTAAAGAAGGAGACATTAATTTAAGAACTATGGAAATTGATTTGAATTAAGTTAATACCCATATCAACCCATAATATCATTATATATAACTCTCTCTTTCCTATGCAAACCAAGTGAAAACCACTAACTATTTTGGGGCTGACAACAAAGTCTATAGGAGAGAAAAGAAGGTTTTCTAAAATTTTGCGACCTATAGCTCATGAAAATTCCTGATTTGAGTTTGAGGGAAATGGAGGAGGTCATGGAAGTTCCTAAAACTGAACCTCACTCTAAAACCATACAAAAACCCTTTGAAAAACTTCTCTTTTTCCATGAAAATTATCATATTATTATTTAAAGACCCTATAGAGTAGCATTAATGGAATATTCCATGCTTGTATAGATGTGAACAATATTTAAAAATAATTATCCAATCTTTTAATTTATATTACTTATGATATTCCATTTTAAATGTTATAAATAATCAAGAAACACCTCAAAGAGAATTATAATGTTAGAGAAGAATATTAACACCTTTATGATAGTTGTATAGACTAGTGGGGTTGTGAGATGATCATGACATGTTGGATGAGTCAAAAAGGTCTTATAAACCTTTAACACCTTTTTAAATAACTTGACTAGGTCATGACATGAATATATTAACATAAGACCAAAATAGGGCATTACCTTGAACTTTTCAAAATTAATTTAAAAAATTCTAAACTTGCCTAAGACATGCATTTATACCCCTTAGAAAGGGATATCTAATGCAAAAGTAAATTTTTTCTATTAATCCCACCTATGGTAGTCAAAATTGGCTAAAAATTACCTAATTCAAAAGATAATATATTATAATAATGTGAATAAATTTCCATTTAAGTTAATCAAACCATGTATGCTTCTCTTTCAATCAAATTTATTATAACCTTCATGATCCCTGGAAAAATTATACTTCATGAAATTATCCTCCTTTGTTCAACATTATCTAATATGGTGATATTCACATCAATCCAACCTTGATTGATGAAGGTTCTAGCACCTACATCACTTCCTTAGAAAATATTAGATACTCTGAGTGTAATATTAAGTCTACCCAAAGCATGTGCCAAAGATATGATAAAATAAAAATGTCTCCATTCAAATGAATTTATATTCATATCATAATCCTACATATCATGTTCACAATTAATTTTATGATATTTAACTTTCTAGTATCATACAAAATCATGTTTGGTCACCTCTAGACTCATTACATAAGGACAATGGCCTCTTCTACATGCTAGTGTGCCAATTTAATTCGCAAGGGTGATATATAAAAGATCCAAGGTGACACTAATCCTTAGAATTTAAAAAAATTCCAAGAGTGTGGTTTATTTACAATACCTATCCTTGAACCTTTTCCAATAATTCCTTTTCATTGATACCAATGCTTTAATTATCCTATCAATTCTAACCAAGGTTATAATGGTCATCCCAATCTTTGGGTAATATCCAACCTAACCTCTTAGATTATGATGATGACGAGGAAAATGAGATCAACATTTATATAAAAAAATTATAACTCCCCTCTAATATCACATCTCACTTTTATCATTCCTTTTCACCTTGTTCTCATAATAAACCAACTAACAAATTCATTGTTCTATGGTTATCCTTAATAAGACCACTTTCCACTCATGTATTGATATAGTGGTTGAATATATTAATATATATTTTATTACAACAAAACAATATGATGGATATACCCTTAAAACCCATAAATATCTTATTATTCCCAAGATGAAGATGTGGAAGTCCTCCATTATCATTAATCTCTTTAATGCTCTTACACATAAACTACATGTTCTTATATCATTAAGTTGATTGACATCATTTTCCCTCCTTATAATTCACCTAACATTACTCATCCTTCAAATGATGTCTATAGATCCAGGATGGAGCACATTAAAACTTATATGACACATACCATTCTTGTTATGTCTAAACCTATTAAAATTATTCTTTAGGATAGATAAATTGATAGACAATAACAACTCACCAAGTTTTTTAATACTTCTAGATAGATTTATCTAGAGAGTTGGCCACACTAATTGAGCCCACATTGAGTTTGAATCATAAATAGTTACTATATCCAATTTTTCCATAGATCCTATGGTCACTAATAATACTAGTTTAGATCATATAATATATTTCTCAAGTAAAACTAAATCCATGAGTACACCACTCTATGCTAGGATTGTGATGACTTATTTTATGAGGTTCTAGATAGAACCCAATATGTTTCTCCACCTAGGTTAGATGTAATACCACACCCACCCACCCAATAATATGAACCATATTGTGATTTTCATAAGGTATCCATTATTTGGCTAAAGAGTGTAGAGCATATAAAAAACAAATAACACAAAAGAAGCTATAAGGACCAATTCATACTACGTATAGTTGATCAAGTATGTCTGATACTCCTAGGCACTTTATTTTCTTCCATAGAATGATAATTCACTATTTGATCCAATATCAATCATTTATAAATTTTTATATGTACTTTGTATAAAGAAACGTAACTTTCCAATATCATGAACATGATGACTCCAAAGATTACACCAAATTATATCTTAAAACATGGGGATGTCTATTTCATTTTGAACTAGTGTGCTACAAATAATATAGATAGGTATAGATATCTCCAAAAATATTTTGGATAGTTTTTAGGCCATCACCTCAACCTTCATGTCACCACTCACATGATCTATATAGGATATAGGAACAACCTCCCCTATGATCAAATACATGTGACATGATGTTGTATGGTACTTGTATTGAGTTTTATCACCAAGCCCCATGACATCCTCCTTATATCATTCCTGCATTTTACATAGAGTTCATGCACTGGAAATTCCTCATAATAATTTTTGAGTGAATAGAGGAGATTATGATTAAATTTATATATCAACTAAAATAATATCTATAAGATATTATAGATTATGGATGCTAATATATTTCATGACAATTTTTAGAAACTAATTGAATCATATCATATTTTCACATTTTCATATGAGTGAATTTCATTTTATTATTGTTTTTAACATATGTGATGTCTATTGTATATACATTGCTTATATAATGTTATTTTACATTTTAACACTTTAATTTTTATATCATGTATGTCTTGTTTTCATCATTTTTAAAATTCATTTTACAAATGGACTTTATCTCCTTTATAGATATTAGATATCAAATTCTTGTTCTTTTTATCTCATATTTATCAAATTTTCATCTCATTAGTATCCATTATGTTTATTTGGTCCATTAAAAAACCATTTTACAATAGGACTTTATCTCCTTTACGGATATTAGATATCAAATTCTAGTTCTTTTAATCTCATATTTATCAAATTTTCATCTCATTAGTATCCATTATGTTTATTTGGTCTATTTTTATATCCCCCCTCTTTTGGGATGACTTCTCAAATCAGTGCTTATGTTTGATCCCATTTAAATCAGTAAAAATTCCATAGTGACATGAATACCACCTTTTCATATAATAACCTATTCACTTGCAAAGTACCATTATCCCTCCTTGTGGTTAGGTAAAATCTTATCCATCATTAATCACACTTATTACCTAGTTGGATTTTTCATGATCCCCCCTTTGTCCATTTTTTTTGACGTACATGTAGGTTGGGTTTTGGATTGAACATTTTCATATGGGTCAAGTCTAAGAATATTTAGGCACCACATTCTTTAGGTTATACTCTCTAATGACAAAATGTAACCTATCTTATGTTATATATTTATGTAACCCATTTTTGGTATTTTGAAATTAGTATGGATGAGGAATAAAAAAGTAAAAAATATTATAATCCAATTAAAATCAAAAGGAAAGTATAATATTAAAATTTATATCACACCAAAATACATGATATTTATTTGGAACATATCTTACTATAGTCAAAAATCAAACTCCACAGTTGGAATCATCATATAGGTGAGGTACATTGGGGTGTGGTATGATATTATATTTGGATGGGAGGTTTTATATCATATTATCATTATATGCTCTTACAATCTGGTTCCACCCATCTTCTCGCATAAGTATTAAATCTTAAAATTACATTGATGTCTCTATAATGGGCCTTTGGGAGTGGGTAACATGATGTGGGAAGGTAGGATTATTTTACTTTTCATACATGCTAGTCTTCATGGGATGATCTATATACTTCACTCATTAGTCCAAGTTTTTTCCTATTGGGTGGAGTTTCCTAGGTCCTTGATGTTGATAGTTATTAATAATGCCCACTTGTTTATAATGTCTCTCCTTTAATAAATATTTTCAAATAACTTATGTGGAAAATTGAATCCTAATTTAAATCATATTTTTACCAATATCCATTCGATGGATATCAATTTTAATTTAATATGTCCTTTTGTGATCTTAGATTTTAATTTTTGCCATTATGAACCACTTGGATTTTCATTTTATGAGTTGCATTGTAAGACCTTAGGGTATAAAAAAGCCTTCATAAAAAAACCCACACTATTCATATCCACACAATATTCATCATCATATTCATGTCCCTAACTGGTTGTGCTCCCTTACATCATGTTTTATAACAAGTATTGATTTTGAGTTATCACTTATTAGAGTCTTTTACTTCTTTTTACATCATGTTATAGTTTGATTTTTTTGCAATTCAATTATCTTAAACGAATTATTTTATTTCCAATATTTTTTGTCTTTATTTTTTTATTTTTGTTTAATTTACTTTTCTCAATTTAAAATGAAATTTATTTATGATCAGCTATGTTTTCCCTTTATGTTTGATTTAAATTGACCTGACTTGTCTTATATTGTGTCTAACATTGTTTAGAATGAATTATGTTTTATTCCTCTTTTATATTTAAGTTGAATATATTACATGAGATGAAATATTTTTTTTTAAAATTTGATATTTATTTTTTATTTAAAAAAATGCATTCTTTTAATGTGTTTTACATTCATTTATTTCGTTTTTATCATCTTTAGATTTTGATATTTTTAACCATATAGTTACACACATTTGATAGAAAATAATAAAGCGTACATAAATTATAACATTTTTCTAGAGAAAGATATTTTAACATTAATATATGCTAGAAATAAAATAAACTCATACACCATAGTCACACCTATTTATAACAACAATGATTCACAAAATAATCTCTCTATATATAAATGGCTAAATTTTATATATCACTACATCTTGATACAACATATACACATATAAAATACAATTAAGTACATAGTAGGATCTAGGATTGTGGTATACCATTGGCCCCATCAAGTCAAGGTGCCATGCTCACCATAGACACTCTATATTTTTTATGTTGAAAACTCCATTTTAGTGTGTGAGTTGATGAGTTTAAACTCTAGAACTATCCCTATAGCTGAGAAAACTTAGTCCATATACCTAATACTTATCCAATTATATCCATGTTATAATCTCTCTTAGTGGTCAAATCTCACCATGATACTACCTCATATCCTCCAATCCCTTCCAACACCACCACTTGAGAAATAACCTTCTCTCATCAATAAATCTCCTTGGTGTCCTCTCTAACCAATAAAAACCAATTAGCTTATACTAAAACCACTGGTCTCAAAGTATCAAGCATCCCTATGATGTCATGATGAGGAAGCATAAGGTCTAAAATCTCATGGTGGTAAGCCTCCACTAGAGTCCTCCGCCACTATCACATCTACAAAAATTAAACCAAATGAACATCATATCTAACTTATACATCAAAATATATAGTATATTTATTTCTATTACCTATTATGTAATCTCTACTTATAGTAAATGAAAGTGATAACATAAAAATAAAGACTTTTAGTTGCTAATATTTTTTCCATCACTATGGCTTCCAAAGACATTAGTGTTTTCATGGGTGTGTTTTGATGATAATCCTCACAATCTCCCTCTCAAGGTAAATACAACTTATCAAGCACCTCTACACATTCATTTTATTTGGTCTCATTGTATATTAAATCTATGTGTGGATCCATATACTATATCTAAGGAATGGATAAAACCTATCCACCTCCTCCCTTCCCTTCCATTATTTATTATTTCCTCTATTATCATCTCACCACCATAGACTGGTGAATTATCAATAAGAGCATTTTAGTAGGTACCCTTCATCCTCCCACTCTTGAAATATCTTTAGACTACCAAATGTGACATCAAGTATGCAAGGCCAAACTGACATGGAATAAGGTCACAAGTTTTAGATCTACTCATCACATATAGTGTCCAATAATTTAACTCTAACCTCTATCTTGTACTATAGTTGGACATGAAGGACATGTATATATAGTTCCTATGCAAGGCATCCATGTGATCTGATCCCTCCAAGGTCAGTGCATATGGGATTAATTATATAACTTGGTCCTAAAGCAACCTCCTCAGTCATAGGAGGTGATCATATATCAAATGAAGAAGTTTTATTTATATATAGATCAGGAATATCTCATATATCCGATTGGAAAAGAGTATGATTGGGCCCATAATATGCTATCCTCTAATTAGAATCTTGTAAAAGTCATGTACTATTTTTAGACATATCATTGGTCCCATTTCAAAGGGATTTCCCTACTGCAACATCTAGTTTCATATAAATATGATATACAATGAGACAACCCCATTAGAATTATGACACACCAAATATGTAGCCATAATTATAATCATTGCATTCTAGATGTTTTAAATGTTTGAGATGATACCTAACAAATTATGATAAGATTACACCCATTATACTTATTTGATTTGGTAGTCCACTGGGCTAGTTATTATCTCTTATATAGATATATGGGGTATTTCAAATCATAAGTGATCCCATGATAGGTATCCCTATAATAACATGTATGTACTCTAGGATTATATTCACCTCAATAGTATCCTCATCCATAACCCACTTAAATGTATTGGTGAATATCTCCCATCACACTAAAACATGGTGATAATATTAGAGATTAGAGGCACCCAAGACATATAAATAATATCTCATGCGACTGGTTGATGAGTCCATAATATGACTAATTATATCTAATTAATAACCTCTTTTTCACCCATAAATCATTCCCTGAAGTGGATTTATATGTTAATGTTAGAATTCATACTTTATTTAAAGTAGAATATGAGATAATAAATCTTTATTCTTATTTGAAATTAAATTTACTCATTTTGTTAATTGAGTTCTAAGAAATATGTGTAAAAATATATAAATTTGTTATATACAGGTCATATAAGGTTAGAAAAAAGATAAGTGTGTTATGATCATCAAGACCATCTATTGAGAAGTAATTTTGAAGACATCTCTAGAGCTTACACTATTGGAAGCTCCATATTGTCACAGCTTTAGGGATCACCGAAGTTGATTTGAATATCACTAGTCTAGTTTTACATAGATACTATTACAACTTC